>CM075850.1:131784940-131812440 GCA_037975125.1 Latrodectus hesperus
GAGCTTGTGATGATGTTTCTGATACGATTTCGTCCCAATATTATTTCCATCAAAAGCACTTTCAGGATAGATTTCCTCTAAAAGGTCTTTAGCTCTGGTAGTCACTTCAGCACTCATATTACGGTTTTTATTATCTTTTACGTAATATTTCAGAATCAACTATTATCTATAATGAATCTGCTAAATAATCGGTAACAGATTCAGGATTTTCTGCATTTCGCTTCTCAATTTCATCTGGTAAAAATAAATTTTAATTGTTTCCTCGGATGTAGAATTTTTGATGGTGTGACTACAAATTATTGCGTTCAAAACAGGCTACAAATTTCTTGTCTTTATCTAAAAATTGTATTAAACCTTACATTAACTTAAACTTCGACATTAACTTACTGAAACTTCGACAAAGAAACCCACTGCAGACCAAAGTTTTATTTAAGAAAATTTTTATTTATGAACTCAGATGTAATCTGTGTTCGTAAGAAGGAGAGGATGATTCAATGATTGAGATCATAATGAATAAAAAAAAATGAAGTGATTTCTTATATCAAATTAAGATAAGAATTGCTTTGAGGTATAAATTTTACTTTTCTTGTGTGTTTCTTATACAGAGCATACTAAATAATTTTTTCTAATAGTCTTCATAAAGAGAAAGCAGTTTGATTAAAAAAACAATAATTTTCGGATTTAACTCTTTTGCTATTTTATGTGAACTTTTGCTTTTAAGATTTATTTTCCCTGTCTTTACGAGTACGTAAAAATAAGCATCTTCTGTAGGATAACATAACTTCAGCAGATTTGAATTCTGATATTAACAATATCTCAGATTTCAACGTATTTGCTTTCTCTTTTGAAGCAAAATATTTATATATATATTTTTCAAATATATGCAAATTTGGTGTCACAGTAAAAAAGTCATATTGTTAAAAAAAACTTCTCAACACCATTTCTTACCCGAACATTATAGTGGGTCCTAATGCAATAAATTCTTTCCTTTATGTGCACGTAGAAGCATAATTGATATGATTTATATCGGCATTGCAATAAGTCCCCATTACGCAATGCAGATGTTAATGAAATAAATGTAAATAACGAGCGATTAAGATGTTTGGCACCGAAGAGTCATTGCATTTCAGTGCGCTGTTTGGGTGTCTGTCCCCCCCACCTTGATGGGTTTTGTGTCAACAGTGGTCGCTCTCTAACTTTCCCTTTCTACATTCCTGTGATCAGATCCCGCGGACCAGGACAAAGGGCGTCCATTAGGAGCGCGTCCAGACCTTGCCATTGTGCTGGGAGCAGCATGTAAACAAGCGACTGATGAGGACACAAAGGACGCTCCCTCCCATCAATAAGCGCTCGGGTGACCAGTTTTGTCCCCAAATAATAGCAGTCAGCACCCCCAGGAGTGGACAAACGAACTCAGGAAAATCTCTGGACAACAGGAAACAGGGAAGCTCAGCTGTTAAGAGACATTTTGTCTAGTTTCTTATATACAACCTCCGAGCTTTAGTTTTGTTCGTCATCGCGTACATTAATACAAAACAATCTTGCAAGGTCCATTGACTTAGCTTTCACTGTCTTAAATTGGATAGCGATAACATTTCCTAAGGCAGGGATATTTTTATTGTATGGGGATTTATATAAGATATAATATTAATTACCTTTAACTGGATTGTTTTGTTGTTAGTTTGTTTGCAATACGTCTTCAGTTGCCTACTTCTGCCAACTGAGAAGCAGTTAAATACAGTTAATCCACTTCTCATTTTCATTAGAAACGTGGTTGACCTAAACAGGTGCTCTCCTTTCCAATGGAAAGACGTCGTGACCATGAATCGTGTCACCATTAATAAACACGATGGTTCATCGATTGAGTTATGTGTAAAACTCATCACCTACTGGTCAAAGAAACTTCGTCTTGTTCAACTAAACCATCAAAGTTTTTCTAGTTGGAAGATTAAACATTTGACCCAAAAGACTGTCGCGTTGAGATGTTCTATGCACATTAAACTTCGTGCAGTCAAATCTCCACCCTCGTGGCCTGACAGTTTGACATTTTCGTAGTAGATGGCAGAGCAACTGCAGATTGTTATAAGGTACTTTAACATTTGTTACATGTTGCCTTCTTGCAGAACTTTTGCAAGAGAGTAGATAATATCAGCTTGGTCATCGGAGAAAACTTGGAATTACTGAAAGACACTAGAAAGATCCTTACTCTCGACAACCATACATGCAAGAAACAGAAGCGCAAATCCCTTCCCGGTCATAACAGTGACTGAGACCTTTGACTCCAAAGAGGCACTGCTAATAAAACACCCTTTTGCCGAAAAAGTAAATCATCAAATTTATTCATTGTAGTTCAGTATTATGATTCGTTTAATGTTATTGGCAGTAGAAGTGAGCAGCTAAGAAACGAAAACAATAAATTATATGTTGAAAATGTGCGTCTATATCTTAAAATAATCTACAAAGGGTTAAAATGTATTATTTGCGAATTTTCAAGTAATTCTTACTGTTTGAAATATTTCATAGGCACTTGAAAATTATTAGAATACATTCTTTAGAAAACTAACAAAATATTAAGTTAATTATATCAAAATATTAAGGTTGACACTTTCAACCACATGAAAACCACATGGACTGAATTAATAAAAATTGCTGATTAGCTTTTAAGGAAAAAAAGTTGTCCTTAAAGTACCAAAATGTTCCGGAAGGCAAAAAAGAATTTAGATACCAAATTCAAGAGAAACCTTCAAATAGAAAAAAATACCATACACACTTGAAATAGATGGAATTTCTCAAGGCAGACATCTCTATTCATATAACTACTCAAAAATAAAAAAATGATTTAGGGAGAATTTTAAATCGTGCGTACATTCATTGTTCGATTTTGAATACTTTCAATCGGGCGAATGCTTTAAAATAACTGAGGATTGTTGGTTTGGTTTGTTTGTCGCTCAACGGTCATTTTTTGCCCACGAGGGCTAATTAGACCGGGATTTACGGTTTAAAGTGGATTCCAAACCACTACAAACATCCATGCCCAAGGTGGGATTCGAACCCACGAACTGTTGAACCGAAGGCAAGAGCGCTAACCATTCGGCTGCCAGCTCGGCAAAATAACTGAGGAAGAGAGTGAGAGAATAATTCACTAAATCGTACATGAATCGCTTGGGTTTGAAAAGTTCCAATCATGTGTATGGTTAAAAAAAATTCGAGAGAAGTTAAAATTTAAAATTGTACATTCCAGAATTTGTTTTTATGTATTTGCAAGCTTGTTAATGCGCAAAAACAAATTCACCACCTCTGGTCAATAAGATTAAAAACTACTGCCCTCAGATTCAAAGCACTTCTGAGAGGTCAACGCTTACTTAGCTTTTGGAAATTCCAACATCGGGGCTCTCCATGCCCAAGTAATAAGAAAATCAAAAGGATACGCTTTCCACAAGTCATAGCTGTATGTATATATGTATATACATACATACATATATATATATCTTCATCACTTTCGGAAGCACGGGAAGTCCATTGCAGTAGGCGTGACTCATGTGCTGCCCCCTATCAATGAAGCGGTTTGGAGAGTAAAACGAAAAAGTTTAACTTTGCATATGGCATCTTCTTCTCTTCCCGTTTTATTCTTTGTATTTATTTGTTTATTTTCTCAGGTAATAATTTCCAATATAATAAAGCTGCTACCTATAGGGTCTGAATCCATTTCTCAGTAACGAAATTACCTCACTGTGTCGCAAATTTATTTCTCAGACACAGGCACACGTGACAGAGCACTTGTTCTTACCTTAAGATATGAGCTCCACCACAAAATACATCTGGTTGTGACAGAACTACCCCGAATTTTGATAAAATAGAATTACAGTATTACATTTCACCGCGTATTGCGTTCGAAGTTACAAATTTAACCGAAGTAAAATATCAACAACAATAGCAGAATTTCCATTATGGGAACGACATGGGATAAATATTACAGTAAAAACTTTAAAAATAGATTATTCCTATATATATATATATATATATATATATATATATATATATATATATATATATATATATATATATATATATATATATATATATATATATATATATATATATATATATATATATATATATATATATGTAACTCCATGGCACGACAGCCCATGGGGGCCATAGCTTACAGTGCCCATAACTGTTTTCATGACCGAGGGCCCTGGGATGCGAAGCATGTCTCAGTTAGGTGGTCAGCCTAATATGAGACCCCCAGTGTTTTGTTCCCCAAGCATGCTTGGTACTCAGTTAATCGGCCCACTGAAGGGATGAAAGGCTGAGTCAACCTTACCCAGCCCGAGGATCGAACCTCGGACCTGTGTCATGGGAGCGTGAAACGCTGCCACAAAGCCACCGGGCTATATATATATATATATATATATATATATATATATATATATATATATATATATATATATATATATATATATATATATATATATATATATATATATATATATATATATATATATATATATATATACTTTTAAATTTACAACTTGTATGAAGGGTATAAAATTGAACATTTAATATTTGCTGTAGGTAATAAGTTATCCTCGAATCCTTAAAGTATTACTGCATTGAGCTCAGTCAGTTACAATATTGTTGCAGCGCAACTCTATGGTTATAAATATTATGATAAGAGTTGAATACAAAATGTAATTACAACACAATAAACAGAAAAGCTAAGCTACTTCAAAAAAGCGAAAAAATAATATAGCAAAATATTTATACTCTCTGGCATTATAAGTAATGACATTGGAAATATATTAGAGTAAAAAAGTCCCAAATAGAGTATTTCTGAAGACTCAAAACAGTCATGATTATAAACACTAAGTTAAATAGGGGTTAGGCAGAGTAAAAGTTATAAAATGTTGCATGGTATTGTAGAATGTGGGAAACGGAGCAAATATATACAATAATTAACTATATACTCACATATATATGTACATTCTATATTATTGTGCATTCCTTTATCACCCCAAAAATCTATGTATATACACGGCTTATTTTATAAAATTTATTATGTATGGTACAAGATAAGGCTTTAAATTTACTAATTGATGAAATATAGTGGGATATTTAATATTACAGATTGCATAGAGCATAGTTAATCAATATTTTGCAGCTCCTTAATCCGTATTAATAAATTAGTATCAATATTAGAAGAATTAGTTGCACAAAATATTCAATAATTATTAATGCAAATAGAAGAAATATACAATAGGATGCAATAATTCAAGAAAGAAGATAAATACCTTGTGAAATCACTTTTACTTTTAACAAATTGCTGTTATGATATCTGCTGATCAGTTATGGAACTATCCACACAGTTTTGTTCTTTTTTCGTACATAAAGGTGTGATTTTACTCTTATCTTGTGCATAAGAGTAGGTGTTTTACAATCCTAGCCAATAAGAAAGGTTACTTTTTGGTGCTTTTATGTGCCATTGTTGTGTGAATTCGAATTTGTAATGTACAATGTGTGTGTGTGGGCTTAGCTTGACCACATGAACAAGCACAAGTTGGTCAGCGTACCTGACTGCGGATAAGGAGGTCCTGGGTTTGAATCCCGGTTCGGGCATGGATGTATTTTCTCTCTCTGTCTATCCTGTGTTTGTCCTTTCCTTGTATGAATGAGGTGTGAAGGTTTGCCTACCCTATAAACGGGTACCTATGGCATGTAGAGCAAACTCATACTTTCATCTTCATGGTGCTCTGATTAAAAAACGAAAGTCGCTTCCAATTGATTTAAAATCGCATAGCCAAGGCATAGCGAGCTTGGCTTGTCCAAGTGTCATTAGTAACAACAACAACAAAAAGCACAAGTCATATGCCTTTTCTTTGGTGTATGAGTACGTGCCAAAGGATTTTTTCTTTCTTTTTTTTTTCTTTGGCTAGGAAATTAAGAGATACATAAGTTTAGAGATTGTAAGTCCATCTACCTTGCTTTTACTGATGGTTGAGTAATTTTAAAATCATACATGATTTTGACCATTTTAATTTTATTTAATGCTTGTTTGAGCAGCTTGTTTTGCTCGTGTCAGCTCTTTCATTTCCAGTGTGTCCTACATGAGCCTTAATCCAGTAAAGACATTTGCGATTGATTTTGCATGTGTTGAGTCGATTTTGAATGTTCTGAATCAGAGGGCTTCTGTGATGTTAGTCCAAAAGAGAGAGAGAGAGAGATCTATCTGAGACTGACTTCACTGTCTGATAATAATAATAAAAAAATTTCCGGCAATAAATTTCTAAGCAGCTTCGTCAACTGACTCCCCTTCAGTTTGAAGAATACAGCTAATTTCTCTCATTTGTCCATTTTTAATGAAAGAGAGAAACCATTTTTAATGACAAAAGAGGCTGCTTCAGCTTTTGTGCTCTATTTTTGAACTGTCTGTGAAAAAAAATGATAGCGAATGTCTAGCTTCTGTGTAGAATTCGACACGTGAACCATTATTCCTTCCATTTGTGTTGTTGGATGGAAGAATATTCTGATGGGAAATTCAAAGCCATCTGAATTGTAAGCTGCGTCCAGGAGTTTGTTTTTTCTTGATACTAAAGATTATTAGCCTTATCAGCTTCCAATTGAACCATTAAATGTCATGGAAAGAGACTCCTGCTAAGATGCTTAATGCTGCCATAAAAGCATCCGGAAATATCTGGTGATGATTAAGGTGAAGTATCTTTGTAAACTGTTTAATTGTTTGACTTTTCTGCTTGTCACTGGCTCCACCCAGACTACCTCTATCCGTTGCATATCATTCTTTCAATGATGGTTTTGTACCAAATTTTTAAATTCCGAAGTTTTTGCTAGTTATTCGTTTAGGACTGTTTCCAATAGCGATATTTTTTTACCTTTGGTTGCTTGATGTGAGAGAGCCAACACAATCGAGGAGTATTCCTAAATATTTAATTTACTTAACTTTTTAATGCTTTGTCCACAAACTTAATCTTTTAATATGACTTTAAGTCTTCCTTCTTGTTGCATCCAAAGAAGGTGGCTTATATAATTTTATAGGCGATTAACAGAAATCTTCATTGACTTATGCTTTTAATAGGAATCTTTCAACTGTTAAAGCGCGATATTGTCGATCAGCTGTTATTGCTCAATAGTATTAATGTTTGCTATTAAGGATGAACTATGATTGGATATTTGTAGCATATCAGATTGTAATGGACTGAATCAGTTATATTTCAGCCTTTCATCCCTTCAGTGGGTCGATTAACTGAGTACCAAGCATGCTTGGGAACTAAACACTGGAAGTCTTACGTTAGGCTGACCACCTAACTGGGGCATCTACTTCGCACCCCAGGGCCTTCGGTCATGAAAACAGTTATGGGCACTGTAGGCCTTGGCCCACATGGGCTGTCGTAAAATGGAGTTTTTTCAAAAAAAAGTTTTTAAAAAATATCTCTTACAATGAGCTCTACAATTTTAAAAATCCCTGTTACGATGAGATCTGATACATAATCATGGATTTGTTCTCAGCAAGTTTCATCGTTTTTCGTAGATAAAAGTTAGTATGTTCTTCATCTTGTGCAAAAGAGATAGGAGTTATGCTAGCATAATAGAGGAATGGTGTTAGTTTTTCCGAGTTCTTCGGTGCTTTTAGATATCACTGTTTTGTGAGATGACATCAGATTATGTAACGGAAAATGCTGCTAAACGCTGTATAGGCTTTAGTAGGAACCACTTTTTATGGAAATATTACAGGGTGGGCTCAGAAATAAACCGCGCATTTTTTGGATCCTTGACTAAGAAGCAGGGAGACACGAAAGGTTTGATTCTTAAGGCCATCAACAGTATTCTGCCTCATTCTATTCTTGTTGTCAAGCTATTTCCAAAGCGTTACGTAATTTTTAAAATCAGGCGTAGTTTTAGCCATTTTAATTGAACTTAATGCGTTCCCCCGAATTAGAACTCACCACCTTCCGATTTGGTAGATTTGGTTAGGTCTGGTTAGATTAGGTCTCCCTCTAACCAGGCCTGCTATTTGCAACAATACAAGACAATTAACTAATCGACTATTCTACTATTTCAGAACTACTATTAATTAACTACTATTTCAGAAAACACCTCCATAAAATGGGACTGTTTCTGCAAGACCCTATCTGCAGGAAATGTCATACGCAAGAGGAAACGGCCAAGCATATCATTTGCGAATGCCAGGCTCTTGCTCTCCCTAGATTAACTTCTTTAAGCATCATCCATACTAGAGAGTTACACCTAGACTCCATTAAAGGGTTATATCGGACATTATTAATAAAGTGGGTGACCCAAGCAACTGGAACTAGGAAACATTGGGTTTGGAGTTAATGGTACAAAATGCTGATAAAAGCAGAGGTGCCAATGACATACAAAACCAACTTGTAGAAGAAGAAGAACTAATCGACAGCACTAAGCATCTGAAAGCATATTACAGACAAACGAACAGACAATCAAATTATTTTAAGATAAAACTGAATTTAATCAACTCTTCATATTGTGAAATAGAATAGTTTTGAGACATTATTAAAAAAAAACTATTTAATTAAAAATTATTTTTGCTCATATAAAATGCCAGATCCCACATTCAGTCTATTTTATTGATGATCTGACACTGAACTGCATTTTAATTAACTTCTTTCCGTTTGCCATGTAAAGAAACCTGAATTTCCCTGAACGCTTCCGCTTCCACTCAGCGAGGGGAAGGGGGGTTCGCCCCCGAAATTGAATACGAATGCGTGTAATTACCACTGAATGGTGGGGGAACACTCTCTTTTACCATTTTTCATGGTGGCCGGACTCTTCAGCTGGCGAGTATCTGTTTTCTCAGGGTTAACCCATGAAGAGCGAACACGGGAGGCAGGGGACTGCAAACCCAAACACATCTCCAGTCACTCCCCACCCCCCAATGACGCCTCGGCCTCCACAATAGGGAGGACACAAAGGAGAGGGCCCGCAATAATAACGATTTAGCCTCTCGCCATTACGGCGTTTAAGGCTACTTGATTGGTTTACTTTGTGGGTTGAAGTGTGAAGTGAGTCTGAAGTGGATTAGGTGGGGGGGGGGGTTGGCACCCCCTGCTTCCTCTCCTCCACGGCAATCCTGTTAAAAGAAGGATTCCGCATGGGCCAGATCGGATATCGGAGGCAGAAAAAACAGCTCCAAGAATAAGAGCAGAATTTCTAAGGAAAGGCAGTGGTGTGTGCAAATCTCTCCTCTCTTTGTTGGGCCAATAGAGTCCCTTGTTTGGTAACTGCTGACAAATGCTAGCCACCAGTAAGATGAAACCGAGGAAGTGGGTTGTGACTGTAACCGTTAAGCTTTCCTGCAACGCGTATTTTTTTCCATAAAAAAATTCCTTTTTACAATCATCGCAATGAATAAACTATAAGTTTTTGCAGAAGAAGATGCAAAATACAGTGATTTTCTGTTTTGTTTCTCAGAAATAAACAGCTGACGCCAGCTAACATGCAATTCCGGAAAACAATTTTGCAATTTTTAAAAAATTCCGCGGATCTCTCCCGTATTTCTGACACACTTTTTCAATTTAATAATAAAAAAAATTATATGGGATTTATAGATTATAAAATTTCCATTGCAAGTGGAAAATGTTTTCGGAATTTGCTCCGAAAACATTTTCATTACGGAATTTGCTTTACAAACAAACCAAGAATCATTGCCTAACTCTGAAAATAAGAAACAACTCCATCAAACATCCTTCGTACTCGCATGAAAATGAACCTTCGTAAAGCAACATGGCCCATCTTTGAAATTTGAATGTACTGCTAACCCTTTGAAAAAAGAATTGAAATAAGCGTGAAATCGGAGAAATTGCGTTCCATATGAAAATACTGAATTAAAAAGTTTAATTTAAATTTAAAATTGTTTCGAAATTTATAAATAAAGATGTAAATAAAATACTTCTCGATGTGGGTGTTGCATTTCTGTGCCTTCCGCATGCACATCTGTCTGGGTGAGTGGTTGGGAGTTTTCCGGGTTTCATTTCTTACCGCATCCGCATGAAGGCAATCTTCTCTGCAGAATGCCTGACACTACGAGGTATAAAAGCATTTTGAATATATATATATATATATATATATATATATATATATATATATATATATATATATATATATATATATATATATATAGAGATATTTATATGATATGGATATATCCGTGTTTAGCAATTTCAGGTGGACTGGATGTTTTCGCCCAAAGGCGATAAAATGTTCCTGTGTCAGCTCATAATGGCCACTTATATAGACGGAGAAAAATAAACATTTAAATTCAAAACTGTGAAACAACAGATATCAGAATATTTTTTCCCATCAAAATTCACTTTTGCTTCACTGTTTTATCTTAGTCTATTTCCATAGTATAACTGTTTTTACAAATGTCTATTACAAATGCTATTACGTGTCCGAAAATAACATCTGCTTATATGCGTTGCGTGTACCCTCATGTGATACAGTTTGTTAAAAAAAAATGTGTTATAATATGTTGTATACAAATCTTGAAAACGACAGTTAGAAAATCTAAAAGTATTATCATTGATTAAATTAAAGTTAAGGAATATCTAAATTTATTAATTAACAATTCTTCTAGGAGTTTTTAATGTAGAGAATAAAGGAAAGTGTGAAACACACAAATGAATTATATATTTCACATTCTTTTTCCTCAGTAATCTTTCTTATTTTCCTGTTTTCAGTTTTTATTTATATGCATTCTATTTTTATTCTTTAGTTTATTTTCCTCTGTTTTCTAAGCAATTTATCCTATTCTTAAGTTTTTCTAATTATTTAAAAAAATTATTTATATTTTTCTACTTTCTTTATGTTATTTATTCCGTTACATTTTTTAAAAGAGTTTAAAATGTTAATTATTTAATTTAGTTATTGCTAATTGTTAATTTCATCATAATAATATATTTATATATTGGTAGTGGCAGGTTTGATTGTGTTTGTCGCTCAACAGTCAATATTTTCACATAAGAATAGATTAAACCCGAACATTTCTTCTGAAGTGGATTCAAAACCACTACACCCGAGCTGGCGCCTAAACGGTTGGTGCTGTGGTCTTTAATTGAACAGTCAGTGGGTTGGATTCCCACATTAATTTCAACACCCATAGTAGTAAAAGGGTATGATTTCCCTGGGAGAACATTGTGACCACGACCTGTGCAAAAGTGTCCCATCTGCGTTTGGTGAAGAAGACGGGGCTTCGAACCCATTACCTTCTGACAGTGAGGCCACCGGGATCTCAGTCAGAGAACAAACACTTGACAAGAGTTGAATCTGCAGTTTCAGTTCGGATTGAGTTTGTCAGCATTTGTTCCTCACACGATGGTGAGAAATCCGTTGTTCAGTTCAGCATTTCATGAATTCGAGTCTCGCGGATGCTTGCAGAATCCAGTTGTCGGGACCTTCGTGTTTTCAAATGAAAGTTTGAATGACAGTCTATATCCAATTGCAAGAATAAAACGAACTAAATATTACACGCTTCATGAAAAATCTAAATCAAACTATAAAATGTGCACCTTTACATTCCTAACGTCTGGAATTTCAGAAAATACAGCAAGGCTTATCCTTAGTATTTATAATTTATAAAAGTAATTCTGAATTCATGTATTCATGAACATATATTCATTACAAACAAACCTCATGAAGCACAATCTTCAGGGCTGAGGGGGCGTCCCTCAATCTTTGTGTAGAAACACAGCTTCTCATTTTCTTAAAAAGACTTCCTAACTCTTTAATTTTTTTCCTTTTATTCGTATGCAGAAAAAATCTCAGGTTGGATTTGTTGAAAAAAATTTGCCAATGATTCACGTTTAAATTACTAGATTAATTAATATTGGCTTCCTATTATCTAAATTTTTAATAATAGTTTTATCATTACTTAATATATCATTACAATTTTTATTTTAATTAATATATGCATATGCCCGTATACATACGTGAGTATATATATATATATATATATATATATATATATATATATATATATATATATATATATATATATATATATATATATATATATATATATATATATATATATATATATATATATATGTGTATATATATATATATATATATATATATATATATATATATATATATATATATATATATATATATATATATATATATATATATGTATATATATATATATATATATATATATATATATACATACATAGATACATACATACATATATATATATATATATATATATATATATATATATATATATATATATATATATATATATATATATATATATATATATATTGATATACAAATGCTTGATTTGGCCTATTCTCACTTACTTATTCTGAAACGTGGACATTGACTGAGAAGAACAAAGAAACCATCTCCATTTTTGAAAGAAAAACTTAAGAGGCATCTTTGGTAACATTAAAATCTAAAAACATTAAAACTGACGAACTGGATGACCTTATCTAAAAATAGGGGGTCCTGATATACACTTCTGAGGAAGTCAAAGGCCCACCCTGGGCTGTCAGGCCAATGAAGAAGAAGAAAATTGTTAAATGTAGATACGATAATTTTATTGGCTCAAAATTTTATTTCAAATGTAATATATTCTAAATCGATTTTTTTGTGGGGGAGGGGCAAAAATGGACAAAAAAGTGATAAAAAATGGTGATAAAGATAAATGCTGGACAAAGCTAAAGCTAGTTGGTGAAAAAGTCTGCTTGGTGATAATTTTGTCGGTTTAAAGAAATATTACTTTCACAAATCACCAAGGGTAAAAAACAAGCAAAATTTAATTTTGTCTCATTGAAAAAAAGATACTATTATATTATACTTATACAATCAATCCCCTATGTGATTGCTTAACATTTTCCGCCAGAAAAAAACAAACATTGGCGTTTAAATAAGTTTTATCAAGCGATAATTGCTTAATGTATAAGATGTAAATAAAATGCTTTTATAATTTTTAGTAGTTTCTGAAATGTAAACATTTTTAAACAACACATCATGCAAATGGAATATTTATGACACTATGATTTACGATTTTTTTCTATCTCGTTACGGTGATTATCATAAGCGGGGGTGTAAAGGGAAAGTACCAAAAATGCTTACATACATTTTCCACATATGACTTCATTGTCGTTGCTTTGAAGATACTATATTTTAAAATTTAAGGGGTCCTTACTGTCATGAGTTCAGCTTTTGGCTCTGTGTCATCGCTATCGATCCTTTCTCAAAGCTTTCTGCTTTTTCTGTCCGATTTAATAGAGTCCAGATTAATGAGGGTTTTCAGCATTTTAATAATAGTATATGGTTATTAAAGTACATGTAAATATTTTTATACATATTTTAAAAGCATGTCGTTATTAAAACTTATATAAATATTTTTAAATATATTTTTTTAAAAAAGGTTTAAATTAAAAAATAAATTTGTGCAAATATATTTATATATAATAACATATAGTAATTAAATATATGCAAGTAATTTTATATATATTTTAGTAATAGCACATGTATTAATACTTATTTTATTATTATTAAAGTATGCGTAAGTTTTAATACTTATGTCTTATATATTTTTAAATAAACATCTAATGTTAATTTATTAAAATATAAATATAAAACTAAATGCAAATATTTCAGCATTAATAGTAAATAATCGTAATATACTTACAAGTTAAAAAACATGACAAAAACAATTTATATCAAATGACGAAAAACTCCGTTCAAAAACAATTCATATATCACACGATTAATACTAATAAATGGAAGGGGGGAAAAATCTGCGCATGTGAAATGTTTCAAGACTAGAAAATTCATTTTCTCTATCAGTGCATGAAATAATGGCGCTATGCGCATGACTGAAAAATTACACTCAGAATTTATTGGATTGACGTCATCATTTTTCATGAAAGCGTCAATGAAAGATTAAATTTGTTACAAATATTTTAAATTGAAAATATTGAATTCTATTTGTCTACATGAAAGTACAATAGAGAGTGAAACATATTTTTAAAGACTTTAAAATCTTATACATGTTTTTTGTTACCGAAAAATAATAATTATTGTCGCAATATGAGATTCTCATTATTGAAATATTTAATTGGAGATGCTTTGGAATTAAATTCCTGATTCAAAATCATGAGTTACCCGGAGAGTAGCAACAAGCAGCTACAGCACTAGCCTTATCCGACCAACTCAAGTTTTATACTTTTTACAGACAAATTATTTTAAAATTGAAATTTTGTTAGATTTCGACTTTTTAAATTTTCATGTGAAAAAATAAATAATTGATGTAGTTTTGGTTACTTCATGAAACTGAAGTTTGTTTTTGAAAATGTTAATAAAATTGAAACTTAATATGAAATTATATATAATAATTTTTTCTTAATTTCATTTAATAAATTATTTATGTTTTTTTATCTTATAATTCGCCTATTTTCTTGTAACGTCTTCGTATTTTTATTTTTAACTGCAACTTCTTTTGAAACAAATTCTATTTTAATATGAATTAATTGCCATGTTTATTTGATATTTTTAACTGAGGAAGTGAACTATTTAACCGGTACACAAAATCAAGTTTCATTCGACTTCACATGTGTAAATTTGGTGTTTAAAAAATATAATAAATGGAGAGAATTTCACACTCTCTCTTGTATTTGTACTATTTCCAAAACTTAGCTAATTGAATAAATGAGTTTGATCATTAAACGCAATTCCAATTATTCTCTGAATTTCAGCACAACAAAACAACAGCCAGCGGGAGTGACTGTGGTTTATCCTTTCTTCAGATAAACGAAAAAAATATACAAAAAAAAATAGAGAAGGAAAAAAAAATCTCCTTCCTGCGGGGAGATATATCCCAAAGGCTGCCTTATCGAGAACCGCCCTAAAAATTGCCCTTCCTCGACTCGGGGAGTCTAATGAGACGTTAATTTCGGAAAGAGAGCTCCGATCTGTGCATTTCAACTCCATTGGGCGTAAACAGCCGCCAATCAGTTGATTCACCCAATAATAATGGCTCCCAGGCAGCCAATGGCTGGGTAGAAGGCGGAGCCAGCAGCAAAGGAGGACTCGACAGCACCTGAAGCGTGGAGAGTTTCATCCACAACTCGTTCTCCCATGATGTGCCGTAGCGATCCTTCGTTTGCAGCTCTCAATAAGGTGCTCGCCGCCACTGACCAGGGGCCTTTCGTGCCCCCTTCTGTGAATCCGGCGGCTGCCCTGGCGGAGTTCCAGCGACTGCAGATATATGATTACAATCGCCTGCGATTCCACCCTTTCCTCTCATACGGACTGACTGGGGCGTTCCCCGACACCGGTCAGTACGGTTTCGCCTCTCCTTTCGTCAGGTTCGATCCCCGGGCAGCTCGATTCGCGGCCGAGGAGCCTAAGCCTCAGCACAGCTACATTGGCCTGATCGCGATGGCGATCCTCAGCATCCCCGAGAAAAAGATGGTGCTGTCGGACATCTACCAGTACATCCTCGACCAGTACCCCTACTTCAGGAACCGGGGCCCCGGCTGGAGGAACAGCATACGCCACAATCTCTCCCTCAACGACTGCTTCATCAAGGCGGGGCGCAGCGCCAACGGAAAGGGCCACTACTGGGCCATCCACCCGGCCAACATAGAAGACTTCAAGAAGGGCGACTTCAGGCGCAGAAAAGCCCAGAGGAAAGTCCGCAAGCACATGGGCCTCGCGGTGCCGGACGACGACGACAGTCCAGCTCCCACGCCACCCCCTAGGCCTCCGCTGGAGACGACTACCCCCCTAGTGGACCCCCAGCGTCACCACAAGCTGCTGCACACTCCACCACATCCTGTCAAGTTGACCCTCGGTCGGCAGAAGAGACAGTTCGACATGGAAAGCATCCTTGCTCCGGATCCGGCCCCATCCGGCTCTCCAAACCTGACGGAGTGCGAGAGCCCCAGGGTCGCCCCGTTCACTCACTCCCCCGGCCCCGACAGCCCTCAGTCCTATTTCCAACAATCCGGGGCGGCGGCACGACGGGCCATGCAGTGGACGGTGTCCCTGCCCCTGCAAAACATGCCCCAGAGACTGAACGCCTTCGGGCCTTTCGTGGGCACGGGCCCCTGCTGGTCGCCGGCTGCCCAGGCAGCCTCACTGTTCACCTACTCTGTGTCCGGAAGGAACGCCAACCCGTCTGAGATGAGTCCCTGCTCTTCAGCTGCCCCCATGCAGAGTCCCCTCGTCCACAGGTGGCAGGAGTCCATCAACAGGGCTGTCGAGGGTGCCGAAAGTAAACTATTGGAACACTGAGAAGCAGCCACGAATTTGTGAAAGAAAACTGTGTTCAGCGGTGGCAAGTATAAGCGAATGGATATCGAAGCGGCATTCATTTTATTTTGATGCACCTTATTCTGGAACCGTAACTGATTTCCGTAACGTATTTGCCACTATTTGAACTAGAAATTTCGTTAGTGATAAATATTTTTTTAATATATTTCCCGCGATTCATGAGTGCATTTACTGAATGGTAAACACCAGAAAACATGTTCGCATAAAACTATTATTTTAGAAATATAACCAAAAAATGCTCCTCTAATCAAAAACATTTTGCTTACACATTCTTCCTTTTTTTGTGAACTAAATATGAGAGAAAGTAATCATGTAAACATTAAAAAAAAAATTATAGTTTTATGTATAGTTTAAAAGAAGTAAAAGGAAGACTCGCTATTTTTAAACTAACAACACCGTTTACTGATTTATAATTTTACTCATGTGGAAACATCGTAGAATCGAACTCATGTGCAAACAAACACAAAGACAATGTCGCTCGTCAAATGAGGCGAGTAGAAAAAGCCCATTATATTTATGTGAGTCTCTAAAGTACGTCAATAGAACTAGATAATCGTGTGCAATGGTAGTTTTTCAACAATTCAATACGAAAAGTAACGCGTTAAGAAACTAAGGGACAAGAGTTATCGATTCAGAAAGCTCCTCTGGCTTCCAGCGTTACAATTCGGTAGCAGTGTCATTGATTCTGATGGACAGACATCTAAACATCTTTAAAAAAAAAAACACAGATTTTTGCCTCTGTTTTCATTTCTATAAAAGAACTTTTCAAACAAATAGATATAGTTCCAAAATCACACGGTTGTGCTTATTGTAAGACCGAATCCTCCACCACCGAAGGTGCCATCCGGCGATATGTCGCCCCATGCCGCATCCCGGACAAGGAACGTCGCCACCGCTTTCACTGGGGAGATCTGCTGTTGACAGGACAGAAAAAGAGACTCTGTGTGGACGAGAAAGCGTAGTTCTTCAAACTGTAAGATATTACTCTTTTCTCCCTTATATTTATTAGCTGTCCTTTTGCTTTCGTAAAAGAAAGTACTCGCCGATGCTTGTGTCTTCTTTTTAAATGTCTGTACTTTTCCCAACCACCTGCAGGGAGACGCACCGGAACAGTCATTTTGTTATAAGCAAAAATTTTGTGGACCTCATTCCAGAATGTTTAACATTGTTGTCAGATGTCTTGAAAGTGTATGCAGTGTGTACATTTAAGTCTTTAAAAGTAAATATGGAAAAATAAAGCTAAAAAGCACATTCTTTTTTTTATTTTTCTTCTCATTTTTTGAATCCACAAAAAGCTTTTTAGCTCATCTTCTAATGCTTAGAATTATTTATATTTACTTTTCTATAAAATTCTTTTTGGTATCAAAAACTAAATTTAATTCAATAAAAACAAATAAAAATTTAAAGCTTTTTTTATATCTTATATAATATACATATTTATATAAAATATATTTATATTATATTTATATTTTTAATATCAAAATTATTATGAGAATAAACTCGAAGGGTGGGTTCTTAATGTATCTCTCAGTAAATGTCAATTCATAATGGAATGACAAAAGTCATTTGATCTCTATTAAAATATGGCAACACTAATATAGACCAGAAAGTTATCTTTTGGGATCTGAAATATGTTCAAAATTAATTCTAAAGCTAATTGAAATAAATTGGTTAAGGTTATAACAAGAGAAACAGAAACTATTTTAAGCTTTAAAGATGAAACTCAAATTGAAATTTTTCCTCCTAAAGGCCATCATTAGAAGAAAATGATTAGCTCTACGACAGGAATAAGGAATTATCTCTCATTGCAGTAATAACAATTAATTACTCTTAATAATTATCCATACTGTAAGGAGTGTAATTATTATTAGTCCTATAATAAAAATACTTAAATAATTAGAGTTCTTTTTAAGCAAGTGTATCGTTTTATTATTGTTATGAAGCTATTATTCCAATATTGAAATTTAATTATATTAAAATGAATGAACTTGCCATTTTCATTCAATGATTTTTAGGATTGATTTTCCTACCCAAATAAATATCTTACTAAATAAGCAATGCTTTCTCTCTCTCCCTCTTCTTTTTTAAATGCTGAAAGGAGTGAGATTTTGCTAATGCTGAAGATGGAGGTAATACAGTTTCTATTGTATAATAAACAAATTGTATAATTTTTCTTAAATAATTTAGTATTAACATTTGGACTACGATATTTTAAAAATTATATTAAGGAAAATGTATATATCTATTTTTGTTTTTAATTATAATTAATGAAAACGTTTTTTAAATTTCCTTAAAATCTATTGAAGAAAATTTCAGCACAACCTTTAACATAATATCCATCGAGCTAAGTATTCATTATTTTCAAGTTTCTTGCATTTTACGACTGTTTTATAGAAAATGTATTAGATTTTCGTAATGACTGCTTCATAAAAAATAGTACAATTTGATACTTTTTAAAACCCATATTTAGAAAAATGCCTATTTACTATTTATTTAAATTAATACTGTACAAATACTTGAGAAATAATTTAAATTAATAAGCAAAAAAAGTTAAGCTGCAAGGAATGATTTAAAACTGATAAAATTATTAATAATTTGAAATAGAAATGAAATATGTAAATGGGTTTTTTTTCAATTTTAACTTGTAATTTCATAAATTAATCTTTGATATTCCTAATTAAGATAGTAAATTCGTTTTTGCATTCAGTTTTAGCAAAATTTAAGGGTGTGAACTGTTGTCAAGATCTTAATTATCAGAAGTGAATTGAAGAAGTCTTCTTTGATGTAAGACGGTGCCCCAATAAAATAATAAATGCACGCATAAAATATCAATGAGCCCAATTTTATAAGTAATTTTAGTATTAATTATTAATATTAATTGGAAATATTTTCATTCGGTACTTAATAAAATATTGAGACATTTAAAGATCAAAACAATAAAAAACATTAAATCTTAAGATATAAAAAGTCATATTTATCTTATGATTTAATTCTTGATGCATTATCAAAAAATTCTTAACAATAAAAAATAATAGTATTTTGAAATAGTTTTTCCAAAAGCTTTTAGAGTTTGAAATAAAAATTTCCTTCTAGTGTTTGTTAATGGGATAAACGTGAAAAATTATAAAATTAAAAACTATATTAATAGCTTTTTAAGAACATAAATTTTGCAACATGAAACATCAATGTTTTAATAATGTTTTTGGATATGGACAAAAGTATATTAAAAATGTAGCGTTCTTGAAAGCGTAGTATATTAAAAATAATTCTTGTAGCGTAGTATATTAAAAATGTAGAGTAATGTTGAATTTAATACTTAATTCATAGTGAAAAAAGCGGAAAATTCAAGATAGCGCTTTGTGTGTTCATAAACTTTAGGACATAAATATTTAAAAGATGGTTTTGCATTGATATTGGCATCAGGAGAAAACATGAAAATGATAAGATTAAGGAGAATATCTTTTTATTGTCCTCTAAATATTATATTATAAAACACCGAAGTTTTAAAACTGTGATTTTGTAGTCAAAAATTTTACATATTTGCTTCGTTTTTAAGGATATGCCCAGATCATGAACTAATATTCCTCATCATTCATTTCATACCTACACAGATTCGATGAATTTTTTCCATTCATCTATATAACCACAAAAAACCAAACATCATTTTATATTGTTTTGAAAAAACAATTGCACATCTTTCATATTTATTAGCTCACACAATTGGTGTTCAAAAATAATTATTCATAAGTTTTGCATCTTGTTGTGAAAATTGTTTCAATAATATTTTGTGTTCCGAAAAACATAATAAAAACAGTTTTTATGCAAAAAGGGGAAGATATTTGACACTTTTTGATGCCATTAAGGTGATATTTAAATCAGAAAAAGAAAAGAAAGCGATGTTTTTTGTTCTAGAAAAAATTACGTTTTAGAAAAGATTTTTTTTAGATTATGTTTTGAATTGATTCATATGCTATGCATTTTTATGAATTTACTTGTGACAGGCATTTCCGTTTTTTAAAATAATTCTACCCCCCACCCCCACAAGAATTATTCTTAAGGGTTTGGGTTTGTGTTTCTTACAGATTTTATTTTACATTCGTTTTAGAGTTTTGGTTACGGGTTCTTTATTAAAATTTTTTAAATATTTGTATATTCTGTGAATAATATTTCGTAATAATTTAATTTCAATATGTATTTTATTCATTATTTTTAAAGTAAAGTGTGTTTCCTCTTTTATGATTTAAAAAAGTTATTTTTTATCAGCAAGTATTGGCGCTGTTCATACCAAAAATCTTTTAAATTGTTTCTATGAATTCAAAATAGCACTCAAATAAAAAATTGTTGTCTACAAAAGTATTAATTTTTTTCGAAAAATGTTTACAATAGCCTATTATTATGGTTTTTCTTTTCAATAAAAAATTGTTTAAATTTAGAATATTTTGAAAAAAGAAACTGAATGATATTTAAAAGAGGTGAAATTGCAAATAAGAAGCAAACTCAGTAAATCAAGAAAAACAATTTTATTTATGCAAAATATCATATAAATAAATTCATGCAAAATGAATACTTTTTGAGCAAATATTAAAAAAAAAATGTGTTTTTCAAAAATATGTAATACGCAGTCATGCACAAGAAATTTATTCAAACGAATTTCAAAATGGAAGTGACTTTTTAACACGTGGTAAAAGATTTTATGCTTATAAAAATTGATTATAAAATTCGTCTATTTTTAAAAAATCTCCGAAATAAGCGTAAAAATTTAATCTATAAGATACCAATGTAAATTATCATTTAAATATTTATAAGCTCTCTTATACAACAACTATAATTGAAATTAATTTGCTATTTTTCTTCTTAAAGCTTAGGAAAACTTAAGATTCTCTATTATTATACTATACTTATTTCGTAGGAGGATCAGGTCATGGTACAGAAGTCAATAATTTGTTTTCCCACCCGGGGGTTCTAGATTCGAATCTTGGATGAAAGACAAATATTTGCCTTTGGATTCCGTCTAAGAGTAATTTGATATTTTTAAAACATTTTATTCGAAATTCATTTGATTATTTAATAAATATTATGAATAAATGCACAGGATTTATAGCTTTAGAATCAATTAATATTCAAGTGGCAATTTCTCTTAAGTAAATCATATATTCAAAGTTCTTAGATTTCCATTAAAAATTTTGTCGCCCAAACAGACATTTCTTTAATTAGTACTCTTTCATTCCACAATGAATACAGGCTGAAAATATTATTAATTCCTGATTGCATAGTTTTACAATTACCGAGGTACATGGAAAAAACAACCAGGAGTCATTTCCCTTTGAAATCTTGCACCAGAGTTTTCTCATCACAAACCATAAACTTAAAGAAAGTATACGCAATGACTTTAAGTTATTTTTCATTTTCTACCCATCAGCAAAAGAATACTCGCGCAAAGTAAAAGTTTTTGGAGCAAGTAAATATTCCCACCTTATCAGCTCATTCCCACTCGGAAAATGATATCTTTTAAAACATATATTAAAAAGTTGTTTTTTTCTACCTGAACAAATAATGACCTTTTAAACATAGTTTCAATAATGCGAACAGTAGTTTGCATACAACAGCTCATTTCGTTTCTTGTTATTAAATAAAAGAACCCAATACAAAACATCATTGATATTTCTTCTAGGAGATATGTTTCTCCAACAAATAAATTTAAACTTGCGATTCATTTTCATCCAAAGCGGATAAGAACCATTGCTGTTGTCCAAGCCGAGCTAATAGCCGAATGGCCTTTGGTTCAATACTTCGTGGGTTCGATTCTCGCCTCGGGTTGAATGCTTGTAGTGTTTGAATTGATTAGATCCTTTAAACTGTACGTCACGGTCTTAGAATTCGTAGTATTTCTATGTGTCTTCCTTTAAACATATATTAAATTATATACTTTAAAAATATGCTTCACAACACTTGATTTTCAATGCATTTCAAGCATTTTATTAACTACTGTTATTAAAATGCATAAATGCGCTGGTTAAAATAAAGCAATAAAATTTTAACATGTTTTAAGTTAATCTATTCCTCGCAGAATTTCACTCAGAAGGAGTGAAATCTCACTCTTCCATTTTGCCTTAAGATCGAAATTCACTCTTTTGAAAAATACAGCTGAAACTAATCATTAAAAGGGAATAACAACAAATCATATAAAGAGGTAAATTAAATAAGAGAATTTTAATCTTTAAGGACTGCTTTTTTTAGAAAAGTTATAGTTCAGAAAGTATAAATTAGAATTCTTAATTTCATAAAGCTATTTACTGTTTACACTTACCTGTCAAAACATATATAAAAATGTGTCTCTTATATTTTTTTGTATAATTTTATTTAAAAAATTTTAAATAGTAGATTAGTTGATTGCTTTTGGTAACAGCTTCTTAAGTACAGTTCATAATGAATATATATTTTTAGTTATTGATGAGATACTCAAATTTTTTATAATGCAATTGATTAATTGCTATGCATTAATATTAAATGAATGTAACATGTTAATTTCTAAACAAATAATAAGAAGACAACTTGAGTTTTTAGTTTAATTTACTACGATAAAGAATATGAAAAAAGCATTAACACAATACTATAAATCATATGTAGATTAAACGATAGATAAATTATGATAAATACACATTTTAAATTCTTTGGATGTTTGCAATCACGATGTATTGGAAGAGCAGTTGAACTGTCGATGAGAAAGCTACAGGAAGAGGGAGACCACACTGAACACCCTTCAGTTGAACAAAACTAGATTTATTATAAATGCTTCAGAAAATGTTTGAGAGCTTTGCTTTTATTTAATATATTTTGTTATCGATGTGCTTGCTTTAAACTGAAAATAATGTATTAGGAAACCATTTCAATGAAAGTAAAAAAGAAATCGATACATAAAATGAAATATTAAGAATAAAAACATTCTATTCCGATTTATTAGAGAAAAAGTAAGAACATATATATGATATCAATTCCGATGCATTATTATTATTATTTTTTTAATTTAATAACAATTTGTGCACATAATAAAGTATGGATAGAGTTGACCTGGATCTCAGCAAAACTTTATGCAACCGCGAATGACTTATGATTGAGATTTTTGACTATGATGTTCTTCTAAAGATTCATTTGCCTAATTCAAAAGAAAATATGTGACAATTTCAATTTATACAATATTTAAAAATTTTGTTTCACTATCGTTATTGCTTGTATTATTTTATACTATAATTTTAATTTAAAAAAAGCTTTATTTTTCTGAAAAAATATTTACTAAAAGAGTTGATATAAAATCGTGTAAATTAAAAAAATTACGAATTTTCTAGTTTCACATTAAGAACATCTTACATTTATGATTAGAAAATTGAAATAAAAATAAATAATATAGATATATAGTTTAATGATAGGATTCCGTATTGCATTTCCCCACCTTACCAGCGTAAAATATTTAGAATGTTAATTATTTTCAAATTTAGAGCTCCAACATTCGGAATCTACATTTTAACAGTTTCCAGCAAATAGTTTCAAATCTGACGCTTCTGTCTGATTTTCTAGCAGATATTTTTGAGGAAAATATCTGAAACAAAGGATTTCATTAGCGCATCTGAAATACACCACATTATTAAGTGCTACAGAAAAGATTATTGAAATATTTATGCATATTAATTGTGGCAAATTTACAATTCCAATTTAAAAAATAACTAATTTAAAAATTGATAAAAACTGATTTCATTGAATTAAAAATTAATTTCTATTCATAAGAGATTTTAAGTTTTATGAAACTTTATTTAATAATTTTTTTAATGTATTAAATTTTATAGGAAACCAATGTATGTGAAATCTTGTGCAATAAATATTTTTATTGGTACTTAATAAAACTTGTTAAAAGCTTAAAAGAAACATATGACTTTCTTTCTAAAATTACAAATAATTTTGGAAATCAAGTAAGAATTTTACAATATTTTTAAAAAATAAATATTTTATATTTCGACAGTTTTTCATTTAACAAGTTGAGAGGTTGTTTAAAATTATATAATGATTCAAAATTACATTTTATACCTGAAATATTTGTGGTTTATATTTTAAAAATAATACAGTTTTGATTTAAACACGTTTTTTAAGCTTATAAGATAATTTCAAAATTATTGTATTCTAAAAGGATTTGTGAACATATGCAATTTTATTCTAAGCATTCAATGTTATGAAAAATAAGTTAATGCGTATGATCATAAAATTAATGTAGGACATAAAAATGTAGTTTCTGAATTGAGTTCAATACTCATTTCAATCCAACACATTTCATTGTTACTATATAGTAACAGCTTTTCTTATGATTTAATGAATTTAAAAGGGTAAAAAATAATTCGATATTTTTTACCTTCTTACACAAAGCTGACACATAAGTTAACAAATTAAAATTCATAATCAAGTTTATCTCCCAAAAGTCATTTTTGGCACATGAGGGTTAATGAAACTGACACCTTGAGTGTTTGTAATTGAATTGTAGTTTCTTTTAATGTAATTTATACTCTGAGATGCTTAAATGACTGCTTCTTATTGAGTAAATGTGTGTGTGTTTGAGAAAGAATTCAATTACTTAACAATGTTTAATTCATAGTTATGAACATAAATTCTCACGTTTGCCTTATTTCTGAAAATTGCTAATTTAGATGCATTAGAATTTTTCAATCAATATGAAGATATTTTAACCTTTTGTAGCCTTCATCCTATTTCTTGTCGAAAAAATAGTTTGCATTCTATAGAAAAATTAAAGTTCGTAATTTTACAATAAAGTCGAAATTTATCATAAGTTCTTAGTTTATATTTTAAATAGGAGTCTTACGAAGAACACCATATCATTTAATTGAATAAAAAGCAAATTGTTTTGTAAAATATGTTTCATATTCAACTAGCAGAAAAGTCTAAAAAAAATTTAAATTTAAAACTTTATTACTCTTTAATAAAGTTTTAAATTTAAAGTATTCATAAAAATTTCTTTTCATTGAGTTAAATTGTGTTTATGCATTACTATAATACATAAACTTAATGTAATGAGAAAATTTGGCTAATAAAAATAAAACTGGATAGGGACATTCAAGGAATAATGTAAATACAGGAAATTTTACACACACACATTTTGCAAACATAATTTACATTATATTGAAATAAATGCCCAATTATTGCATCCGCATATGAATGCATTGAATTCTATATATAACTTTTCCTCATAATCTGGTAGTGTTCTTCTGCGTAGTTTATTACTTTATAATGCAAATGAATTTTTTACAGTATTAGAATATATGCACTTTATTCAATAAGGCATGGTATGAAAATAAAATTTTTCTGAAACATAGAAATGTTTTTTTTTATTGAAAGTACATCATTTGCATTTGAATTACTGCAATTAAGTTATTTTACCTGGAACAAAAGTTAGGTATGCAATGTCTTATGTCTTTTCTTTGACTTAATTCTAAAGTTGTATTGCCCCCTTTTCTCCCCTTATCTAACACAAACAGCAAAAATATGTAACACTTGGGCTTAAAAGACCAAAACAAGAATGCAGTAAAGAATCAGCACAATGGCAATCGATACGTAAAAAATTATGCATATTTTTATAAATGTCACCATCTGATCATTTTATCCATGTCACGCAGGGTATTTTTATAAATATCACAATTTTATAAATATCAACACAGGTAATTAAATATTTCAGGATTATTAAAAACAGAGAGAAGAATGTTGATGTTGGAGTGTATATGATATATGTCAAATATTTGTTGTATATATGGTACTTATGCATTCTATAATTTCTGATTTTTTAAATGTTTGTAATACAGAATTTATAACTTTTATATTATAATGTGATTTTAAAACTCATAACATTTAAAATAACATGCATTATGATAAATAAAAAAAAACTATAAATTTCCTTGTCTAATATATATATATATATATATAGTATTGATCGTACTGTATTAATTTATAGGGATTTTAATTTATTTTTATTTTTAAATTTACGCACTATATATATATATATATATATATATATATATATATATATATATATATATATATAAATATATAACATATATATATATATATATATATATATATATATATATATATATATATATGTATATATAAGTAAAAATTAGATGATAAATGGATAAGATATGTGAATTTTCAAATCCATTAACACTTAAGAACATTAAATACAAATTTACACATAAATGTATAAAAAAAAGATGAATAAGATGATTTTTTTGTTTTCTGATGTAGATGTTAGAAATAAATGACGAATAATAAATATTTCACAATATGCCTTCTCTTCACTAAAAATAAAAATTGTTGAATTATTCATTTTTAAAACTTAAAAAGTACACTAAGTATTGACAGGTCAGCGTGTTTTATTCCTATGACTTTTCCATTTGTAAGTAATAATGGATATACCTTACAAGTCACATGTATAATTATTGTTTAAATATTAACTAGCCTTATGTTTTTCTAATATTTGTTAATGAATGAAATGCATAATTGAGTATGTAATCAATGCCGAATATTTAAAAGGGAATCAAAGGAATACATTACATATTTTGAATGAATCTTTTTCTGATTAGTGCACACTCTCTAAAAAATCGTATTCTTGTTAATGAACAATATATTTTAATGCAAATTCTAAAGCAGACAAATTTACAATTTATTTTAATACAGATAAATTCCCCACGTTTTATTTGGACATTATTTTATTCGTCTTTCAACCTGAATCAACCAAATTAAAATATGTCAATGCAATTTCAACACTATTTGAAGGAAAATATAAGTTGCTGTTATAATATTCTGTAGATTGATGTTTGTATAATATTGTATTACAACTACAATTAAAAATAAGTATCCCCCTTAATTTATGAAAAGCATGGTGCAATGACCATTGAAAACTAATCTTTCTAAAATATGAATTACATTTGAGAGTTTATACGATAGTGGAAACATTACTATATTATCATAAACTCTGAATACTTACTAAATCACGGGAATAATAGTTACCATAAAAGAATTCGATCTTCCTCTTACAGCAGTCGAAACAAACGAAAAAAATTGCTTTTATTAAGAATCGTAATTCGAAAGTCCGCCATTTTGA